>CM019693.1:49869970-49874970 GCA_009760885.1 Achatina immaculata | reverse complement strand
CTCTCTCTCTTCTCTCTCTCTCTCTCTCCTATCTCTCTCTCTCTTCTCTCTCTCTCTCTCCTTTCTTTCTCTCTCTTTCTTTCTCTCTCTCCCTTTCTCTCTCTCTCTCCTATCTCTCTCTCTCCATGATGTACAAACCATCATAAACGTATCAAAATACTGCCTCTTAAGAACAGATTCCTCTTCAACAAAGCCGAGTTAGTACATCAAATTCTTTCACGGCATGCCCCGCCTTATCTATGGAACCTGTTTAATTTTAGCCCAAAGTGCAGCCAACGCTTGAACAACATATGCCTTCCAAAACCTAGACTTGATCTTTACAAGAAAAGCTTTAGTTATTCTGCTGCTCATCTTTGGAATACCCTCCCATCCTATATAAAAAATATAAATTATACTCCTTCCTATTACTACAAGCTTTCCCAATATCTATTTGATGTGGACTACATGCCTCCATGAATTATAAAACTTATAAGTTATCTTAAGCTGCTCTTACAGACACCGAATACAATTAATTGTTTTCTGAATAGTCCCGAAAATTTTGGTAGTCATTTATAATGTATGTAGTTACTTCTGTACTGAGTGAATGTTTAAGAGCGAAACGTAAATGTTATATTTTATTTTATGTCTCTCAGCTTTAATGTTAGTTATGTTTGTTATATGAACAGCATATTTGTAGAATGTCTGGAATAGAGTGAAAGATGTATGATAAATGGCAGAATGTCAGACGGGTCTGCGTGCCCAGTTCTTAACCCTTTTGAAATAAAGATCAATCAATCAATCAATCTCCTCAGGCTTTCCCGCCATTCGAGAGTTTGTTACCCACATACCATCCCCACAGTTTGGTGGTGAAAAGTATCTTGTTCCTTTATCTACCTGACATACCATCCCCATAGTTTGGTGGTGAAAAGTATCTGGTTACTTTATCTACCTGACATACCATTCCCATAGTTTGGTGGTGAAAAGTATCTGGTTACCTTAATTCCTTTATCTACCTGACATACCATTCCCATAGTTTGGTGGTGAAAAGTATCTGGTTACCTTATCTACCTGATTTACAACCCCCACAGTTTGGTGGTGAAAAGTATCTAGTTACTTTATCTACCTGACATACCATCCCCATAGTTTGGTGGTGAAAAGTATCTGGTTGCGTTATCTACCTGATATACCATCCTCACAATTTGGTGGTGAACAGATTTTAGTTAAGCTATCTACCCCTCTTCCAGTCTGAGCATGATAAACGTGCACTCTTGGCTGTACGTCCTCTAGAGACGGGACAAGAATTTAGAAGAGTAATCAGAAGCCACATCAGACAGACAGACACGCTCTTTTCTGTCATCAGACGCTGTCGTCTCTGCAGGTGCAACATTTGGTCCTTTGTTGATGAAACTAGCCAGGTTGCATTTCCCACATCCAAAGTATCCGTTAACGAGAGCTTCACTTTCATTTTATATAATATCATACATATAATAGCATCCTACATCTGATAATATCAAACACATGCCAATATCATAAATGTGGTAATATAAATACACAACTAACTAATAATGGAGATACAGTGAGGAAAAGTAAAAGGAGTACATCTATCGCTTTTCAGAAAATAAAACAAATAAAGAATCTGTGGAGAGGAACAGACAGAACTACAAAAATAAGATTTTTAAGGGCATGAATCTTTCCCATGGCAACATATGCTTGTGAGACCTGGACACTTAACAAAAAAGCTGAGAAATACTTAAATGCCTTTGAATGTAAATGCTACAGAAGAGTTCTTCAAATATCATGGACACAAAAAAGAACAAATATATCTATACTACAAGAACTTAATATTGAAGAAGGCTGGCTAGTAAAGAGGATTAAACAGAGAAAACTTAAATATTTTGGACATATTAAACATCATGATAATCTAGAGAAAACCGTCTTGGAAGGGTACATAATGGGAAAAAGAAAGAGGGAAAGACCAAGACGAAGATGGCTGCAAGACATCGTTGATGATCTGCAAATGGACGCATCAGCAGCAGGCTATCTTGCTCACAACCGAGAGGCCTACAGGAGAGCTGTTAGGGAGGCAAAGTTCTACAAGGGACATACACACGACTTACTGACTGACTGACTGACGTACTGACTGACTGACTGACTGACTGACTGACTGACTGACGACTACAGCTAGTGACTACACTGTGCCACATATCCTATACCGGGAGTTGGCCATAAGGCTAACAACCTTATCTTGGGGTCTATCTAGGGGCGACTCTAGATAGGGAGAAAAGAACATGTTGAGGAAAATCGCAGCAAACTCAACCGAGTATCAGGGATGCTAACTCTGAAGAGCTCAAAGAATACATTCGCCGGCCCCAAACATGTGACAAAGATTGGGTTCTGGAACGTAAGAACGATGGCAGCATCAACAAAAACTACTCAGGTCATGAAAGAAATGGAGAGATACCACCTAGACGAAGTGGGCATCAGTGAAATGCGATGGCCAGAAGAAGGTAAAGATCTGGAGGAAACTGTAAGTTAATAATACATGCAGGCAAAGACGATGAAAAACTCCAAGAGGGGATAGGTATAATTATGTCAAATATAGCAGTAAAGAGCCTTGTAGAATGGGTTAATGCATAAACTAGGAAAAATGTAGGAAGAACTATATTATTTAACAGTAACACTCTTGTGGTGTTTCGGCGTGGGTCTTTTGGCAAATACAACCTAAGACACGGAAGAATGACGATAATACCATGTTATGCACCCACGAACGATGCAGATAATGATGTGAAAGACGACTTCTATCACCAGCTACAACAAATCATCAACAAAGTCCCTAAACCCGACATCCTAATTGCTATGGGGGACTTCAACGCTAAGGTAGGGAAAGATAACACCGATGTTGAAAAAGTAATGGGGAAAGAAGGAACTGACATGGTTAATCAGAACAGAGAAAGACTTAAATGCCTTTGAATGTAAATGCTACAGAAGAGTTCTTCAAATATCATGGACACAAAAAAGAACAAATATATCTATACTACAAGAACTTAATATTGAAGAAGGCTGGCTAGTAAAGAGGATTAAACAGAGAAAACTTAAATATTTTGGACATATTAAACATCATGATAATCTAGAGAAAACCGTCTTGGAAGGGTACATAATGGGAAAAAGAAAGAGGGAAAGACCAAGACGAAGATGGCTGCAAGACATCGTTGATGATCTGCAAATGGACGCATCAGCAGCAGGCTATCTTGCTCACAACCGAGAGGCCTACAGGAGAGCTGTTAGGGAGGCAAAGTTCTACAAGGGACATACACACGACTTACTGACTGACTGACTGACGTACTGACTGACTGACTGACTGACGACTACAGCTAGTGACTACACTGTGCCACATATCCTATACCGGGAGTTGGCCATAAGGCTAACAACCTTATCTTGGAGTCTATCTAGGGGCGACTCTAGATAGGGAGAAAAGAACTTGTTGAGGAAAATCGCAGCAAACTCAACCGAGTATCAGGGATGCTAACTCTGAAGAGCTCAAAGAATACATTCGTCGGCCCCAAACATGTGACAAAGATTGGGTTCTGGAACGTAAGAACGATGGCAGCATCAACAAAAACTACTCAGGTCATGAAAGAAATGGAGAGATACAACCTAGACGAAGTGGGCATCAGTGAAATGCGATGGCCAGAAGAAGGTAAAGATCTGGAGGAAACTGTAAGTTAATAATACATGCAGGCAAAGACGATGAAAAACACCAAGAGAGGATAGGTATAATTATGTCAAATATAGCAGTAAAGAGCCTTGTAGAATGGGTTAATGTATAAACTAGGAAAAATGTAGGAAGAACTATATTATTTAACAGTAACACTCTTGTGGCGTTTCGGCGTGGGTCTTTTGGCAAATACAACCTAAGACACGGAAGAATGACGATAATACCATGTTATGCACCCACGAACGATGCAGATGATGAGGTGAAAGACGACTTCTATCACCAACTACAACAAATCATCAACAAAGTCCCTAAACACGACATCCTAATTTCTATGGGGGACTTCAATGCTAAGGTAGGGAAAGATAACACCGACGTTGACAAAGTAATGGGGAAAGAAGGAACTGACATGGTTAATCAGAACGGAGAAAGATTAAATGAAATATGTCTAACAGAGGGCATGGTCATTGGAGGCACAATATTCCCACACAAAGAGATACATAAAACAACGTGGATATCTCCAGATGATAGAACTAGAAACCAGATAGACCATTTTTGTATTAGAAAGCAATACAGAACATCTCCGATAGATGTAAGGATATATAGGGGTGCAGATGTCAACAGAGATCACAATCTGTGTATAGGGAAAATAAAACTAAAACTGAAAAGCCAACACAAGAAATCAATACACAAAAAGATAAACAGCCACAGCCTACAAGAAGAAAATACTAAAAGTAATTTCAATCAGGAACTTGTCAATCATTCCACAATACTCAGTGAAGTAGAGGAGATAGGTATAGAAGAATTATGGAATTCTTACAGCAAAGCCATAATCACAGCAGCAAAAGCAAGCGCTGGACTGAAAAAAAATCAAATAGAAAAGCATGGATATCAGAAAACACATGGAAGTACACTCGTGAAAGACGAGTAGCCAAATTAGCCAAGATGAATGTAAAGATAGGTCTTGAAAAAAATTTGGCGAAAGTAACATACAAAGAAATAGACAATAAAATAAAAAGTTCAGCTACAAGAGATAAAAGAGAATACATAGACAATATGGCGAAAGAGGCAGAGAAAGCAGCAAAAACAGGAGACAGTAAAACTCTATATAACATACAAAAGAGGCTACCAGGATCTATTACATCTAAAGAAAGACCAATCCTTAGCAAAACTGGAGCCCTATTAACATCAAGTAAAGACCAAAAGCAAAGATGGGCTGAACACTTCCAAGAAATACTTAATCGACCACACTCAAATCAATTGATAAACCTTGAAACCGACTTAACAACCCCACAACTAAATGTCAACC
>CM019693.1:49832470-49864970 GCA_009760885.1 Achatina immaculata | reverse complement strand
CCAAACAGCACTCCTGTAGGCCTCTCGGTTGTGAGCAGATTTCCAGATCGTCAACGATGTCTTGCAGCCATCTTCGTCTTGGTCTTCCTCTTTTTCTTTTTCCCATTATGTATCCTTCCAATACGGTCTTCTCTAAATTATCATGACGTTTAATGTGTCCAAAATATTTAAGTTTTCTCTCTTTAATCCAGCCTTCTTCAATATTAAGTTCTTGTAGTATAGATATATTTGTTCTTTTTTGTGTCCACGATATTTGGAGAACTCTTCTGTAGCATTTACATTCAAAGGCATTTATGTGTTTCTCAGCTGTTTTGTTAAGTGTCCACGTCTCACAGGCATATGTTGCGATGGGAAGAAAATAAATATAGGAACTAATAAATGTGTGAAAACATATATGGACAGACAGAAAATCAGAGAAAATAAATGGCAGATAATAGAGTAAGGAGAGAGGGAGAGAGAGAAAGAGAGAGAAACTGAGAGAGAGAAAGAGAGAGAAACTGAGAGAGAGAAAGAGAGAAGGAGAGAGAGAGAGAGGGAAGGAGAAAGAGAGAGAGGGAGAGAGAGTGAGAAAGAGAGAGAAACTGAGAGAGAGAAAGAGAGAGAGAGGGAGAGAGAAAGAGAGAGAGGGAGAGAGAGTGAGAAAGAGAGAGAAATAGGGAGGGAAAGAGAGAGAGACAGAGGGAAGGAGGGAGAGAGAGAAATTAAAATTGAGAGATAGAGATGGATAGAACAACACAACTAGCTATAGAACACAAAATCTGAGGTTTCTGTAAAGTTCTTTATTCTCTAGAAAGTTCTATTTCTCTATAAATTTCTAATTTTTGCAAAAGTTCTACTTCTCCTCAGAGCAGGAGACTACAAGCTGAGAACGGAGCTAAAAAACTGACTAGTATTCTAGTATGTAAGAAGGACATTTATTTGTTTGTTAACATTCGCTGCTTTGTTTCAGACAGGGTCATCACTGACACACAAACTGTGCTCAGTCTTAGCAGAAGCTGATCAGTGTTTCACACATTCACATTAATCAAGGAACCAGAATTGTTGCCTGGTTGCAACACGCCTCCTAATAGTGGTTGTTCAGGTGCCACTGTTGTTGGGGGTTGAGTGGTTGCCTGCAGCGACGCGGTTTCTTGACTGGAGATGGCAGGTGGTAGGCCAAGAAAGCACCCGGCGTCACACATAACTGTTGTACAAACTGTTCTCTGTATAGAGCAGATAATATTTGCTAAGAAGGAGTTTGACACAGAGCAGCCGGTGAACTGTATGTTACAACCGCTGTCGCATTCACTCTGACACTTGCACTGTTTCTCACACTCTGGATTGCAGTATTCTGAAGAGAAAAGAAAAAAAACCTTCATGTTAACTTGTTCAGAGAAAACTTTTGCTGTCACTTCTGATGTCTCCCCAGTCTGTACCAGGGTGTACATATTTAAAGCAGAAAGAATGTTTGAAATGAAAACAGCGAAGACAACACGGTACATATGTAGTATTAAATCTTGTAAATATGTGGAAATTAATATAACTGTTGATAATTGTGTGAAGATATATGTAGCAGCTGATAAATGTGTGAAAACATATATAGCAGCTGATAATTGTGTGAAAATATATTCATTCATTCATTTGCATGTCCATTGCGGAACTTTGCCTCCCAAACAGCACTCCTGTAGGCCTCTCGGTTGTGAGCAGATTTCCAGATCGTCAACGATGTCTTGCAGCCATCTTCGTCTTGGTCTTCCTCTTTTTCTTTTTCCCATTATGTATCCTTCCAATACGGTCTTCTCTAAATTATCATGACGTTTAATGTGTCCAAAATATTTAAGTTTTCTCTCTTTAATCCAGCCTTCTTCAATATTAAGTTCTTGTAGTATAGATATATTTGTTCTTTTTTGTGTCCACGATATTTGGAGAACTCTTCTGTAGCATTTACATTCAAAGGCATTTATGTGTTTCTCAGCTGTTTTGTTAAGTGTCCACGTCTCACAGGCATATGTTGCGATGGGAAGAAAATAAATATAGGAACTAATAAATGTGTGAAAACATATATAGCAGCAGAGAAATGTGTGAAAACGTATACAACAGCTCATAAATGTGTGAAAATTTATATAACAGTTGATAAATATGTGAAAAATTACGTAACAGTTGATATATGTGAGCAAACCTATATACCATCTAATATATGTGTGAGAACGTATGTAACATGCTGATAAATATGTGAAATCATTATAACAGCTGATAAATATGTGAAATCATTATAACAGCTGATAAATATGTGAAATCATATATAACAGCTGATAAATATGTGAAATCATATATAACAGCTGATAAATATGTGAAATCATATATAACAGCTGATAGATGTGTGCGAGTAATATAATTCATGATAGTTAATGTATTAAATTCATATAAAAGCTGATAATATTGTAGACAATAATGAAATGTATTGATAGTGTATAGTGATTTACTGTTTGTGTTTCTAATTACATGAACAATTTCTGTCACGTTTCATAAGAATTCTAACTACTCGCGCTACTGTAAAATATTCTTTATAAAAATCTTCTAAAACGAAAATGTCTCTTTTGTTTGCGCGCATTAAAATAAACATTGCCGGCCTATTCATACCATAAAAAATGTATTTATTTATATACCCAGAAAAAATATACTAGGCTCTATATCCAGAAAGAACTAATATAATCATAATCATCAGGTGCCGTGCCGACTGGCGTTGGCTATTATGCTTCTCCAGAGTACACGATCCTTCATGCAGGCCATCAGTTCAGTTGGTGATCTCCTCTCACACCATCCCGTCAGACTGTCCAGTATCATTTCTCTTGGTCTTCCTCTTGATCTTCTTCCTTCTATTTTTCCTGTTATAATATTTTCAATGTCCCCTCTTCTCATTGCATGTCCTATGAAAGTACATTCTCTCTCTCTTATCTTTTTGACAAGGTTTTTTGTCTCTCTAGCTCTTCTCATACATTTTTAAGTAGTTATTTTTGCTGTCCAGGGGATTCGCAACATTCTTCAAATAAACCACATTTCTGCAGCTTCGATTGATTTTTCTGCAGACCTGGCTTTTGTCCATATACTCATGGGGTGTATAATACATATTGGTCAATTTTGAGTGCTTGACTTTGTAATGTGTAATGCATGTGATGTTATTGGCATGAATGAATGTAATAGTTGCATGAGCGGCATACAGTATCCTTGGAGGGAGGAGACTGGGTTGTAGATTAGAATGATTTATGCCTGACCACCCAGTACGGTAGTACATAGGCCATGGCTTTTGGGATTTCAGTTGGGTTTCAGGTCCTGTCCCTCCTATAAAATGTCCCCAAATGTAGACTTTCCACTCTCTAAGTTTAAAACCGTATCAAGCGTCCACTGTAGTCTTATGTGTTTGTCTGAGGTTATCTCCTTCATTATCCAATCTAGTATCAAGATAAATAATAATGCTAGCGATAGTACACATCACTTGTTTCACTCCTGACTGCCCCCTACGCTGTTGGAGGTGTGTTCTCTGCAGATCCGCAGATGTCATTTAAGAAATTTCCACAGTGATTCTCTGTTGAAGGCTTTCTGGAAATCTATGAATAGTGCATATGTCCTGCTTCGCTATTTGTTGGCCTGTGAACATCCAATCTATGCACAATCATATATTTGTCTAAGTATAAACATCCAATCTATGCACAATCATATATTTGTCTACGTATAAGCATCCAATCTATGGACAATCATATATTTGTCTAAGTATAAACATCCAATCTATGCACAATCATATATTTGTCTACGTATAAGCATCCAATTTATGCACAATCATCACTTCTTAAATCTGTCTGTTCTTCTCAAAATTCTCTCTCTAGGGCTGGAATAATTTTGTTGGGGGTATGTGGCAGAATACTTTACTGGTTTTTGGCAACAGAGTAATGTCTCTCTAGTTTCCACGATCTCTGAGACCACCTTTCTTTGGTAATATATTGTAAGGCTGGTTTTCCAGTGACGAGTGGAGATTTTCCCAAGTCCCAGATTTGTTGTAGTATCCAGCAGAATTGTTTTCCTGTCTCTGTATTTTCCGCTTTCACAATCTCAACTGTCACGTCAACTTCTTCTGGTGCTATGTCTACTTTTATTATTGCTTCTTTTACTTCATGTTCCAGAACCTCTATCTTAATGTGAAGACAACTAAATTGATGACAACTGACAAAAGAAACAAGGCAGTTGAAATATGTATCAATGAGGAAAAACTGAGGTGGAGAGTTTTGAATATCTTGGATCACTACTAACTATTAATGGAGATACAATGAGATACAATGTTAAATGGAGGACATCTATCGCTCTCCACAAAGTACAACGTCTAAAGAATCTGTATAGATGAATAGACATAACTACAAAAATCAGATTTTTAAGGGCTTGCATATTTCCCATCACAACATATGTCTTATAGACCTGGACACTTAACAAAACAGCTGAGAAACACATACATGCCTTTAAATACTACAGAAGAATTTTCAAGTATAATGGACACAAAAAGAACAAATATATCCATACTCATTCTGTCATTAGCATGTCCCTTGCGGAACTTTGCCTCCCTAACAGCTCTCCTGTAAGCCTCTCGGTTGTGAGCAAGATGCCCTGCTGCTGATGCACCCATTTGCTGATTATCAACGATGTCTTGCATCCATCTTCGCCTTGGTCTTCCACTCTTTCTTTTTCTCATTATGTACCCTTCCAAGACGGTCTTCTCTAAATTATCATGTTTAATATCCATACTCCGCTGTTGGCGAGATTCTTCAGCTGCCGTGCATGGGCCGAAACTCCTCCCGGGCAATGAAGAAAAACGCGATTAGGGTTGCTGCGCGGCGCCGCCGTGGAAAAGGTGATGTAAAGGCTTAAGTGAAATTAAATAGGTATGGCCAGTAGTCTCGCAGTGAGGGCTACCCATATCATGGCATCTCTGCTCTAGAGGCGACCACGTCCTGTGTGGGCAAGAACCAGGATAATACGCCTAAACTGGCTTAACCCAGGGGTGAAACTCATTAGTGGCGGTTTTTGTCCTCCTCGGCAAAAGCTCCGTCCTGGTCACCATCAGGAAGGGTAACGGCCACGACCATAAAACGCTAAAGTCGGAGACACTGGACCAGGGCTGTCTAGATAGGCAACCACCTCTCACCCGGTGGGGATACATTCATATCCGAACCACGTCGAGGTTTTCCGGTGAGTAAAGCCACATTCGAGTCTGAACTGGCGCAATGAAAACCACAGTGTCATGTAACACCGCTTTTGTGACCCACCGATATTATAGGCCCAAGCCCCACGATGCTCTAACCCTCCATCCTAAATGAGACTTTCTCGAGGACCACAGGAGTAATTTCAGTAGGATCACGGGGCGATCTTGGTGGTAGAAGCGAATGAAGAAGAAGAAGAATATCCATACTACAAGAGCTTAATATCGAAGAAGGCTGGCTAGTAAAGAGGATTAAACAAAGAAAATGTAAATATTTTGGACACATTAAACGTCATGATAATCTACAGAAGACCGTCTTGGAAGGGTACATAACGGGAAAATAAAGAGAGGAAGACCAAGGTGAAGATGGCTGCAAGATATCGTTTATGATCTGCAGATGGATGCATCAGCAGCAGGGCATCTTGTTTACAACCGAGAGACCTACAGGAGAGCTGTTAGGGAGGCAAAGTTCCGCAAGGGACATGGAAATAATTGACCGACTTCATGTTCTGTTGCTGGTCATGTATTGATGTTTAGCTCTTTGTTTTCTTCTGTTGTATTTGCTGTTTGCTTTTCTGCTTAGTAGCATGTTCTCTCCATCTTTCAAGTTCTTCATGTTCTCTCCGCGGATCGTTTGCCCGCTTCGTGACATTTTAGCAGAAGTTTTCTGGCGCCGAACTGCCTGTCATCTGTTCTCTGATGGTTTTCATGTCATATCAGTGTGCTGTTGTCTCTGCTAGAGTGTCATACTACTGACATTTGTCTCGATGGCATGATTCCTTCACCTCTTTGTCTTTTGTGCATAATTATTTAAGACTCGTTCTTTTAAATCTTTGTGATGTGGTGCTCAGTAATGTTCTCGTTGTGTGCTTTCTTGCTCTGTCTCCTCCCACGTGATCTCATTCATGCAAGTTTGTCCCAGCACCTCTTTTGTTGTTTTCTGAAGTGTTTCGATGAACTCTAGCATGGTCATTTTTGCTTTGTTCTGTAGAACATTGGAGCGGTTCTTCAGTGTTATGGAGAATTCATTTCTTGTTTTGCTTGTTCTTCAGTTTTGCTATGTCAAAACGTATTTTGTTTGGTTCTCTGATTTTGACTTTCCTTAGTTATAATCTTATGTTTGATACTAGAAGGTTGTGGCCACCTACTACAACTGCTCCTTTCCTTGTTCTCACATCTTGTAGTGACCGTTTCCACTTGTTGTTTATCACTATGTGATCGATCTGGTTTTCTGTTATTTTGTCTGGGGACATCCAAGTTAGTGTATTGGTGTCTTTGTGTTGGAAGATTGTTCCTCCGATGGTCAACATGTTTTCTTCGCAGAATCTACATTCTCTCTCTCTCTCTCTCTCTCTCTCTCTCTCTCTCTCTCTCTCTCTCTCTCCATGTTCACATTTTTTTCTTTCAGTCCCTTCTCTTTCCATGATTATTCTTCTATCTTTCATTTTCTTCACTACCTTTTACTGTGAGATCACCCTAAATGAGTAGCATATCATGCTTGGCTATTGTTTCTACTGGTGCTTGGAGGCTGTTGTAAAAATCTTCTTTTAATTCCTCTTCAGCTGCTTCTGTTGGTGCATAACAAACTATAATAGACAGCTTCGTGAATCTTGAGTTGAACCGTGCATATAACAATCTAACATTTATAGGAGTCCATTTCAGCAATGTTGTTGATGCTTCTTTCATTATAATCAATGCTACTCCTCCTTCATTATGATCTTCTTTACCTGACCATATTATTGTATATTTTGTGTGTTGTGTTGTTAGTGTCCTTCTGTAATGTCCAGTCTATATTGCCTGATATTTCTAGTTTGCATCTAAGCATTTTCTTGATGGCTTGTGTTAGTTATTCGGTTTGATTAAGTACTCTTAAGGCTGTAGGTCTGCTGTCGGGTTGCATCTACATTGTCATATTAAAGGATTATTGCATTTATCTACATTCTCTGAAAGAGCAAATGTAGTTATCTACATTCTTCGAAAGAGCTAATGTAGTTGTCTACGTAACAATGAAAAAAAAAATTAGTGCATTTTATACAAACATTTAAAGGGCTTGTTTGTTTAGTCGAAAATGAACTGTCCTTGTGTACACATTGTGAGCACCTGTGAACATATTATGAGTACCTGTGTACATCTTGTGAGTACTTATGTACATACCCTGGATGTAAGTGGAGAAAAACTTGGGTGCTAATGCCAGTTTGCCTAGGTCACACTTTTGGTGGCACCGCTGTAAGCAAAAATCATCACTTGCAGTACTGAAGGTGAAGGTCAACACAAACACTGGTAAAACTGTAGGAAAGATCAGCGACTGTTAAAATAACGGAGGCACTGATGTTCACAATATTTATACAACATTTGTAGACGTTGATGTGGAAATTGGGGATGACGTACGTGTGAACTGTTGCTCTGAAGATAATGAAATATATCACATTATGGATTTTAAAACGAAGATGATGATTACGCTACTGAAGATTATAACATCAACTTTTATTTTTCTCCCACACAAACACAAAGAGAAGCTGTGAAAATGTCGACATTAAAATCAGAACGTAAACTATCAGTTTCCATAGCAACGACAACATCCAGAAACATCACAGCGAGAAACAAGTAGAACACTAGGACTTACATTTCATGGTCGCTGCACGTTCTCTATCTCGTGTATGAAATAACAACCAAGAGAGGCAACTGCGTCAAGCAAGGGAGACAAATATTATATAGTTAAGAAATTGCAAAACTTGGCTTTGAAGGTACCGTAAAATTAGATCTCTTACTTTTAACTGTAGCATGACTGATACCAGTGCATTTGTAAATAAAGTATAGAAATAATATTTTAGTCGAGCTTTACGAGAGATTAAATTTGTATATAATTCGGTTCATTTAAATGATTTTGTCATAAATATTGGTAGAAATCAAATTACTTCAAGAATCTTAGAGCTCTTCACTTCCTGAAACTGGGTTATAGAGATGTTACTTGATAATCTCCCCTTCATCTGAGAATTTCTCATCTCAAAGTTTGAAGCTATCTCCATTTTTTAAACACAGGCATCGAGCTGGATAGGAAGTGGGACACTATGAAAAAGTCAGTACATTGTCACCTCCTCCAATCTCTGTCTAAGTATAGTCAAAGTCATTGCACGATATACACACTATCAGATCAACTATTGTCATGTATTCTCTGATTATTCTTTGTCCTAGTTTGTCTTTTTCCATTACTTGTGTCACACTTTATCTTACACACCACAGCAATATCATCATCACATACACACACTTTACAGAAAAACCACAAATAAACATCTTACAAATACATAACAGAAACATCACACTAACACACCTTTCAGAAACATAATACAGACACACCCTACAGAAACATCACGCAGGCACACTCTACCCAAACAGTATATCAGCATCAGTAATTTACATAAACATCACATCAGCACTGCTGTGACACACTTAACAAAAACATCACACAGATATACCCCATCTAAACAACACAATAGCACCACTAAGTTAGATAAACATCACATCAGCATTATATAGACACACCTTACAGAAATATCACACAGGCGCACCTTACAGAAGTATCACAAAGATATATTTTATGCAAAGATCACACAGACATATTTATTTATTCATTCATTTGCATGTCCCTTGCGGAACTTTGCCTCCCTAACAGCACTCAAGTAGGCCTCTCGATTGTGAGCAGATGGCATGCTGCTGATGCTTCCATTTGCAGATCATGAACAATATCGTGCAGCCATCTTCGACTTGGTCTTCCTCTCTTTTTTCCCATTATGTACCCTTCCAAGACGGTCTTCTCTAGATTATCATGATGTTTAATGTGTCCAAAATATTTAAGTTTTCTCTCTTTAATCCTCTTTACTAGCCAGCATAAAAATTGGAGGATACAATATTAACAACCTTCGGTATGCTGACGACACAGTACTGATAGCTGAGAACCAACAAGACCTGCAAAAGCTCTTGGATAAAGTTGCCAAAGAAATTGAACAGAAAGGTCTTACTTTGAACATCAAAAATACAGAGACTATGGTTATATCTATGAAACAGAATCCACCAGCATGCAGTATAAAATTAAACGGAACTATTCTAAAGCAGGTGCAGAAATTCAAATACCTTGGAGCAGTAATAACTTCAGATGGGAAATGCAGAACAGAAATTAGGAACAAAATAGGCCAAGCAAAGACTGTATTTCAGAGAATGAGAAAAATATTAGCTAACACATCTTTATTAATGAATGTTAGAAAACGAGTCCTAAAATGCTATATTGAACCTGTCTTGTTATATGGAAGTGAATCATGGACCATAGGCAAGTCTGCACAAAAATCATTGGAAGCAGCAGAAATGTGGTTTATTAGAAGAATGTTGCGAATCCCCTGGACAGCAAAAATAACTAATGAAGAATGTATGAGAAGAGCTAGAGAGACAAAAAACCTTGTCAAAAAGATAAGAGAGAGACAATGTACTTTCATAGGACATGCAATGAAAAGAGTGGGCAATGAAAATATTATAACAACAGGAAAAATAGAAGGAAAAAGATCAAGAGGAAGACCAAGAGAAATGATACTGGACAGTCTAGCGGGATGGTGTGAGAGGAGATCACCAACTGAACTGATGGCCTGCGTGAAGGATCGGGTACTCTGGAGAAGCATAATAGCCAACGCCAGTCGGCACGAAACCTGATGATGATGATGATACTAGCCAGCCTTCTTCAATATTAAGTTCTTGTAGTATGGATATATTTGTTCTTTTTTGTGTCCATGATATTTGAAGAACTCTTCTGTAGCATTTCATTCAAAGGTATTTATGTGTTTCTCGGTTGTTTTGTTAAGTGTCCAGGTCTCACAGGCATATGTTGTGATGGGAAAGATGCATGCCGTGCATCTTATTTTTATAGTTCTGTCTGTTCCTCTCCACAGATTCTTTAGTTGTTTTACTTTCTGAAGGGCAATAGATGTCCTCCTTTTAATTTCCCTCATTATATCTCCATTATTAGTATTGATCTAAGATATTAAAAACTCTCCGTTTCTTCCAGTTTTTCCTCATTGATACATATTTCAGCTGTCTTGTTTGTTTTGTCAGTTGTCATCAATTTAGTTTTCTTCGGATTACGATAGAGGTTTTGCTCTTCACTATTCTTATGGAATGACATAATTAGTTTTTCTATTCCTTTTTGTGTTGTGGACAGTAATACTGTGTCATCAGCATATCTAATCTATGGTATTTCACAACCTCCAATTGTTATGGCATCGTAATATTCTTTGTCTACATCTTCCCTAACATTCCTCATTATATTTTCAGTACACAAGTTAAAGAATCTGTGGAGAGGAGCAGACAGAACCACAAAAATAAGATTTTTAAGGGCATGCATCTTTCCCATCGCAACATATGCCTGTGAGACCTGGACACTTAACAAAACAGCTGAGAAGCACATAAATGCCTTTGAATGTAAATGCTATAGAAGAGTTCTCCAAATATCGTGGACACAAAAAAGAACAAATATATCTATACTACAAGAGCTTAATATTGAAGAAGGCTGGCTAGTAAAGAGGATTAAAGAGAGAAAACTTAAATATTTTGGACACATTAAACGTCATGATAATTTAGAGAAGACCGTATTGGAAGGATACATAATGGGAAAAAGAAAAAGAGGAAGACCGAAACGAAGATGGCTGCAAGACATCGTTGATGATCTGGAAATGGATGCAGCAGCAGCAGGCCATCTTGCTCACAACCGAGAGGCCTACAGGAGTGCTGTTTGGGAGGCAAAGTTCCGCAAGGGACATGCAAAGGAATGAATGAACACAAGTTAAATAAGTAAGGCGACAATATGCACCCCTGACAGACCCCTTGTTTTATGTCAAACTAAAACAGACACACTCTACCCAAACAGCATATTAGCACCAGTAAGTTATATAAACATCACATCAGTACCACTAAGTTATATAAACGTCACATCAGTACCACTAAGTTATATAAACATCACATCAGTACCACTAAGTAACATAAACATCACATCAGCACCACTAAGTAACTTAAACATCACATCAGCACCACTAAGTAATATAAACATCACATTAGCACCACTAAGTAACTTAAACATCACATCAGCACCACTAAGTAACTTAAACATCACATCAGCACCACTAAGTAACATAAACATCACATTAGCACCAATAAGTAACATAAACATCACATCAGCACCACTAAGTAACTTAAACATCACATCAGCACCACTAAGTAACATAAACATCACATCAGCACCACTAAGTAACTTAAACATCACATTAGCACCACTAAGTAACTTAAACATCACATCAGCACCACTAAGTAACATAAACATCACATTAGCACCACTAAGTAACTTAAACATCACATCAGCACCACTAAGTAACATAAACATCACATTAGCACCACTAAGTAACTTAAACATCACATCAGCACCACTCAGATACACTTTACACAAATATTACGCCAGCGTTTCTGTTTTACAAACTTGGACAAGTGAGTTACTTTATAGCGGTGGTTTCCCTTTGGCTTCTTCTCTGTTCGTGTACGGTTTCCTCCTCTCGACTTCCTCTAAAAAGACTGGCCCACAAGACAGCCGGGCACATGTTTTCTTCTGCTCTTCTTTATTCAGATATTCACAGCTGACCTCTGTATCTAGAGACTGCTCACTCATAATCCACCACCCCGTGAACGCAAATGGTATAAGAACAAGCATCTCACACAGTAGTAGTAATAATAATAACAACAATTACAGTATGAATAATAATAAAGTGAGTTAGTGTTTGGTGCCTCCCTCTCTACAACACAAAGCTACTAGCAGTGCTCAGGCCCAAGTTTCAGCCTAGAAACTAAACTCTTTGTCTGTCTGTACACGCACTTTCCAGAAAATAAACCTCAATAGTTCAATTTCTGCTCAGCTCACAGCAAGTCGCTTTCTGTCAAAAATATAGTAATAATAATTAATATATTAAAATAATAATTAATAAATAAACATAAAAATCCCTTCCATTTCCGTTCCAAAATTCCATCATCATCATTGCCTTATATCCTTTGTTTTGTTTCTATACAAGACGTTGATTTCTTGTTTTCTTTGATGAACATTGTGCTGTTGAAACTTGGAGGCTGTTACTCTTATGATGTTATCTTACAAGATTTTATTTGTTCTTACTCTGTAACATAATCTGTCAGTTCACGGTGTTGTTGTTGTGTTGTTGTTCTTGTTGTACACCACACAAACTCGACATTCTAAACAGAATTGTATATTCACTAATGGCGGTCAGAACACAAAATCTGAATCTGATGAATAGTTTCCCAGACAATCCGGTGGATGTCTAGACAAGCTAAAGTCTGATACTACTAGACGTTCTGGTGGAAGTTCTAGACAAAGTAAAGTCTGATGCTACTAGATGGTCTGGTGGATGTTCTAGACAAGTTAAAGTCTGATACTACTAGACGGTATAGTGGATGTTTAGACAAGCTAAAGTCTGATACTACTAGACGGTCTGGTGGATGTTCTAGACAAGCTAAAGTCTGATGCTACTAGATGGTCTGGTGGATGTTCTAGACAAGCTAAAGTCTGATACTACTAGACGGTCTGGTGGATGTTCTAGACAAGGTAATGTCTGATGCTACTAGATGGTCCGATGGAAGTTCTAGACAAGGTAAAGTCTGATGCTACTAGACGTTCTGGTGGGTGTTCTAGACAAAGTAAAGTCTGATGCTACTAGACGGTCTGGTGGATGTTCTAGACAAGCTAAAGTCTGATTCTACTAGATGGTCTGGTGGATGTTTATACAAGGTAAAGTCTGATGCTACTAGATGGTCTGGTGGATGTTCTAGACAAGGTAAAGTCTGATGCTGCTAGATGGCCTGGTGGATGTTCTAGACAAGGTAAAGTGTGATGCTACTAGACGGTCTGGTGGAAGTTCTAGACAAAGTAAAGTCTGATGCTACAAGACGTTCTGGTGGAAGTTCTAGACAAGGTAAAGTATGATGCTACTAGACGGTCTGGTCAATGTTCTAGACAAGGTAAAGTCTGATGCTTACTATACGGTATGGTGGATGTTCTAGACAAGGTAAAGTGTGATGCTACTAGACGGCCTGGTCAATGTTCTAGACAAGGTAAAGTTTGATGCTACTAGACGTTCTGGTGGATGTTCTAGACAAGGAAAAGTGTGATGCTACGACACGTTCTGGTGGATGTTCTAGACAAGGTAAAGTGTGATGCTACTAGACGGCCTGGTCAATGTTCTAGACAAGGTAAAGTTTGATGCTACTAGACGTTCTGGTGGATGTTCTAGACAAGGAAAAGTGTGATGCTACGACACGTTCTGGTGGATGTTCTAGACAAGGTAAAGTCTGATGCTACTAGACGGTCTGGTCAATGTTCTAGACAAGGTAAAGTGTGATGCTACTAGACGGTCTGTTCAATGTTCTAGACAAGGTAAAGTGTGATGCTACGACACGTTCTAGTGGATGTTCTAGACAAGGTAATGTGTGATGCTACTAGACGGTCTGGTGGAAGTTCTAGACTAAGTAAAGTCTGATACTACTGGACGGTGTGGTGGATGTTCTAGAAAATCTGATGATGCTGATACTGTGGCAACATTACAAGAACTGCTCATCGACTTACCAGAAACACAAGGGTAAATCCGTGAGTACACAGCTGAGCTGGTCAGAATATGGGCCACTGAACTTGAAAGATTTGTATTCAAGAACATGTCGCGTGAGACGTAGAACAGTGGAAGTAGAAAAAGAATGTCTTCAAATAAAACCTGGACAGTCTGAAGTCCCTGGCTAGTTTCTGTCTTCATATAAAATCTGGACAGTCTGAAGTTCCTGGTTAGTTTCTGTCTTCATATAAAACCTGGACAGTCTGAAGTCCCTGGTTAGTTTCTGTCTTCATATAAAACCTGGACAGTCTGAAGTCCCTGGCTAGTTTCTGTCTTCAAATAAAACATTGACAGTCTCTGTCTAGTTTCTATCACTCTTGTTACAGTTGACATTCTCCTTCTCTCGGTCTGAACCGTACACCCGTGTCTAACTTTATCACCAGAAACAGTTTTACCGTTCTTTCTTTTATCTCTAACCATTTCAAGATTTCTACATTTCATGCACAATTATGTGCAGCTCCCTACACTCTACAGCTCCATACATTCTACAGCTCCCTACATTCTACAGCTCACTACACTCTGCAATTAACAACACTTAGCATCTCCCTACACTCTGCAGCCCACTACACTCTGCAATTAACTACACTATAGAGGTCATGACAATCTGCAGCTCACTACACTTTGTAATTAACTACACACTGCAGCTCACTACACTATGCAATTAACTACACTCTACAGCTCTCTACACTCTGCAGTTAACTACACTATAGAGGTCATTACAATCTGCAGGTCATTATACTCTGCAATTAACTACACTATAGAAGTTATTACAATCTGCAGCTCACTGCACTTTGCAATTAACTACACACTGCAGCTCACTATACACTGAAGGTCCCTACACTTCACAGCTCCCTACACTCCTTAGAATGTTTACACCCCTTACTCCTCAACTCCCTACATTACCCATACTGTGTACACTCCTTACTCCTTAACTCCCTACATTGGTCAGCCTTTTTATTAAAGAACAGTGGATAGATAAATCACTACCCGAAGTTTTGTTATTAAAGAACAGTGGATAGATAAATCACTACCCGCAGTTTTGTTATTAAAGAACAGTTGATAAATAAATCACTACCCCCACTTTTGTTATTAAAGAACAGTGGATAGATAAATCACTACCCGCAGTTTTGTTATTAAAGAACAGTGGATAGATAAATCACTACCCCCACTTTTGTTATTAAAGAACAGTGGATAGATAAATCACTACCCGCAGTTTTGTTATTAAAGAACAGTGGATAGATAAATCACTACCCCCACTTTTGTTATTAAAGAACAGTGGATAGATAAATCACTACCCGCAGTTTTGTTATTAAAGAACAGTTGATAAATAAATCACTACCCCCACTTTTGTTATTAAAGAACAGTGGGTAGATAAATCACTACCGGCAGTTTTGTTATTAAAGAACAGTGGATAGATAACTGACTACTCGCAGTCTGTGGATTAAACAACAGTTAGTAGATAATTCACTACCCGTAGTTTTGTTATTAAAGAACAGAGGGTAAATAACTCACTACCCTCAATATGTGAATTAAAGAAAATTGAATAGACAACTCACTACACGCAGACTGTATAGTAAAGAACAGTGGGTAGATAACTCATTAAACGTTTCTGTGTAGGAAAGAACAGTGAGTAGATAACTCACAACCCGCAATCTGTGTATAAAAGAACAGCGAGTAGACAAATTACTACCCCCAATCTGTGTATTAAGGAACAGTGGGTAGATAATTCACTACCCACAAACAGTTGGTGATGAATAATAGGTATATAAATCACAACCCGCAATCTGTGTATTAAAGAACAGTGGGTAGATAACTACTACTCGCAATCTGTGTCTTAAAGAACAGTGGGTAGATAACTACTACCCGCAATCTGTGTCTTAAAGAACAGTGGGTAGATAACTACTACAAGCAATCTGTGTCTTAAAGAACAGTGGGTAGATAACTACTACTCGCAATCTGTGTCTTAAAGAACAGTGGGTAGATTAATCACTGCTAACAGTCTGTTTTTTAAAGAAAAGTTGGTAGATAACTCACTACCCGCATTCTGTGTATTAAAGAGCAATGGTTAGAGAACTGACTACCCATAGTTTTTTTAATTAAAGAACAATTGGCAGATAACTCACTATCCAAGGTTTTGTTATTAAAGAACAGTTGATAGATTAATCACTACCCGCATTCTGTATATTATAGAAGAGTGGATATATCATTCAATACCTGCGGTCTCTGTAGTAAAGAACAGTGGATAGATTAACCACTACCCTTAGTCTGTGTATTAAAGAACAGTGAGTAGAGAACTCACTACCCGCAGTTTGTGTAGTAAAGAAGAGTAGGTAGATAAATCATTTTCCACAGTCTGTTTATTAATGAACAGTGAGTAGACAACTCACTACCTGCTTTCTGTTTATAAAAGAACAGTGAGTAGATAACAAACTAACCGCAGTCTGTATACTAAAGAACAGCGATTACGCAAATCACTACCCGCATTATGTGTACTAAAGAACAGTGGGTAGGTAACTACCACTTGCAGTCTGCGTATTAAAGAATAGTGTGTAGATAACTCACGACCTGCAGTCTGTGTATTAAAGAATAGTGTGTAGATAACTCACGACCTGCAGTCTGCGTATTAAAGAATAGTGTGTAGATAACTCACTACTCGCTATCTGTGTATTAAAGAACAATGTGCAGATAACTCACGACCTGCAGTCTGTGTATTAAAGAACAGTGTGTAGATAACTCACGACCTGCAGTCTGCGTATTAAAGAATAGTGTGTAGATAACTCACTACTCGCTATCTGTGTATTAAAGAACAATGTTCAGATAACTCACGACCTGCAGTCTGTGTAATAAAAACAGTGGGTAGATAATTTACTCCCGCAGTCTGTGTTAGAGAATAATGGGTAGATGACTACCCGCAGTCTTGTTATGAAAGAACATGGGTAGATAACTCTCTATTGCAGTTTTGTTAATAAAAACAGTAGATAAATTACTCACTATCAGCATTCTGTGTATTATAGAACAGTGGATAGATCACTCACTACAAACAGTCTGTGTAGTAAAGAATAGTGAATAGATAATTCACTAACCGCAGTTTGTGTATTAAAGAACAGTGAGTAGATAACTCACTACCCGCAGTCTGTGTATTAAAGAACATTAGATAGAATTTTATGTTACACTAACAGAATGTTGTGAATACAATACAATTCATTTTAGCAGAGTTTATTTATACCAATGTTTAGTGAAAGTTTAGAACATATTTTACTCTGACAAAACTTGTCGCTGGCAGAATGTTTTTTTTTATATATGTTCAGTGATTTAGGGCAGAGTTGTATTGTTAGCGTTTCTCAGAGTTCTATGGTTAGCGTTCCACCGAGTTGTCTGGTTAGCCTCCCCCAGAGTTTTATGGTTAGCGTTCCACAAAGTTGTATGGTTAGGGTTCCATAGATAGTAGAGAATCTACTTTAGATGTGAGAGAAAAACACGTGACAAGATAACTATCTGGGATTGAACCACGGACTCCGACAGGGCGAGACAACACGCTATGCACTTGGCCATATTACGCGATAGTGCACTGGGCTGATCGTCCAGCTGGAGTCCGTAGTTCGAGTCTCAAGTGATTCTCTTCTTATTTGTCTTCTCTCACGTCTAAAGCGTTTGTTTCAATGCTAACCATACAAGACAGCGATAAATCACGGTTCTGTAGCAAGGTTTTGATGTTTCATATCTGAACAACATGTACCTAAAACTAAGACCATCACAGACGGGTTATACTCACATCAGCAGAGTTGATCAGCAAACGTTGAGGTCTTGTGAGAGACATTGATGTTTATACAGTGTATATTGGTTTTCACATTGATGGTACTGAATACATTAACTTGATTATCAAGAATCAATGTCTTCGTTATCTCCGCTGCTGTCAGAAGTAATAAAATCTGTTGTCACAGATGTTGTTTATTGATTTGCAAAGATTCTCGTTTGTACATTTTCGATCTGCATAAATAACATAGGTTGACGTCCGGGAGAAAAGGGACATGTAACATTTCAGTCAGTGGCGTTATCAGACGGAACAAACCTGTCCTGGTTAAATCAAATATCTGGTCAACATACTAGGAATGAGTGAAGTTAGATGGACAGGTGCAGGGAAGATAAACTCTGATAAATGCAATAATATATTCAGGAAGTGAGAAACATGAACGAGGAGTAGGAATTATATTTGACGAAAAAACACCAATGACAATTGCAGGATATTTGAACATCTCGGACCGAGTCCTGCTAGCCCAACTGAAAGGACGACCACTAAACATAAATATTATACAAGTGTACGCTCCATCATCTGAAAGTTCTGAATAAGATGTACAGCTATTTTATAATGACATAAAGACAGCCCTGAAACACAAAGTCACATGAAGTTACTGTATTCATGGGAGATTTTAATGCCAAAGTTAGTAAAGGAAGAACTTCAGACATCGTTGGTGACTATGGAATGGGGGAGAGGAATGACAGAGGTAGTAAATTAATTGAATGGGCAAGAATACACAGCATGGTTGTAGGAAACACTTGGTTTAAACAACATCCCCGAAGACTGGCAAAGTGGTGCAGCCCAGACAATAAGACTTAACCAGACAGACTACGTATTAATCAACAAACGATTCTGGAATGCTTTACTGACAACAAAAACCATGCCAGGAGCTGATTGCAATAGTGACCATGACCCACTTTGTGGAAAAATTAGAGAAAAGCTAAAGAAAGCATGCAGAAAAGTGAGAAACATCAAACTGAATACAGATTCCCTTTAAAATGAAGAAGAATTGTGAGAACAATACAGAGTTATTATAATAAATAGATACAATGCAATAGCAAAGATAAACAGTATAGATGAACAATGGGCAATGTTAAGAGATTCTATACACCAAACTGTTAAGGAGATAATACCACCAAAATAAAAGAAGCTCCTAAAAATAAATGGATGATAGACGACATCTTAGGACTGATGGACAAGAATGAACATTGCAGACAGATAGAGGACTCCCGTAATAAAGACGGCAAAAACATGCACAAACGAATTAGTGAACTCACAGGCAATAGAAGTAAAGACGGATCTATAGTTATGCTTCATAGACTACTGTACATATTTGATAAAGTGAGACACACAGAAATTATAAGAACGCTGGAAGACATCAACATAGATGTGAAAGGTCTGAAACTCATCAAAAACATACTGGCAACACTCAGCAGCAATGAAGGTTGAGAAACAAATAGGAGCATCCCAAGACATAAAAGTAGGAGTGAGACAAGGATGTGTTTTCTCCTGACTTCTTCTCCTTGTACAGCGAAAACGTAATGAGGAATATAGAGAGCTTGCCAGGAATATCAACTGGCGGGTACAACCTTAACACTTAATATGCAGACAACAAAGCCCTGATTGCTAAAAGTGAAGGCGAGCTACAGGCTCTTCTGGACGTTGTAGTTCGTGAAAGTAAAAGTAAAGATCTCAGCCTGAATAAAAAGAAGACTAAAATGATGGTCATCTCAAAGAAAAGAATACCACCGAAATGTAGCATTACCATCGATGGCACAAATCTGAAACAAGTTAATAGATTCAATTACTTAAGAAAGATTATAACAACTGATGGGAAATGTCACAACGATATAAAAAGCAGACGTGCTCAAGCCAAGTCTGCATTCCAGACAATGAGACACATCTTGTACAACAGATCCATATCAATGGAAACAAGATTCTGAGTACTTAAATGTTACATCGAGCCAGTTTTGTTTTATGGATGTGAAGCATAGTCGATGAATAATAGAGTACAGCGAGAAATGGAGGCCATGGAGATGTGGTTTATAAGAAGGATGTTGAAGGTACCACGAACAGTGAAGAAACCCAACGAAGACGTCTTAAGAGAGTCTGGAATTAAAAAGACAAATTATAGCAAAGATCAGAGGCAGACGAGCGAGATTTATGGGACATTTCCTGCGAATAGAATAATTGGAACACACTGTGGCAACTGGAAAAATTGTAGGAAGAAGAGACAGAGGAAGACAAAGAGAGAAGTTAATGGATGGGCTGTCAGTGTGGCTAGGAAGAAAGTCACCGGCGGATCTCATAATCAAGTCTAAAGACAGGGAAGTGTGGAGAGAAATGATCGCCTACGCCACGCGGCACGGCACTTGAATTGACAGCAGGAAGACAAAATATACCACAGGATGCCTGAAATCAAAAGAAGCTAAAATGTTAATGGGAAAAGAAGACATTGGGGAGAGAGAATGATACAATATTGACCTAGTTAGGAGAAGTTGAAACAGGTGATTGTAGAAGAGGGGTTGCAGAACGATGCTATGAGGAAGTTTGAAAAGTAAGAAGGGGTGGACTTAGTGTAGAGGTACTATAATGATTGAGGAGAATGTTACGCGTAGCTAAATAGCGATTTTAACCCATGTGGCTCCAGCGTCCCATAATTTTGAATACAGCGGTTCTCAAGCGCTAGGCGGCTTGTGTCATCTGCGTGACATTGTTTAATGGGTGTTACCAGAAAATCAGATTTGGCTCTGCTAGGTCAATATTGTATCACTCTCTCTCCCCTCCCCGGTTCCCCATCCACCACCCCCAGTTACAACCCACCGACCACATGTCACAGGTCTCCGCATTCTACTAAATCCATTTCTGACACACACCGCCGGACAAGTCACACCTTACAATTTACAGCTAATCTCCTCTCTCTATTTCTTCGTCCTGTATGTTTTTGTATGATTAAGTCTCACGCCGAAACGTCACAACTTTGTAATCGTTAAATAATAAAGCTGCTCCTACTTTTTCCTATTTTATACATTATGGTATCACAGCTTTACTGCAGTGCTTCGTGTATATTATATACTTATACACTAATTATTGTGTATTCTAAAGCAGGTGCAGAAATTCAAATACCTTGGAGCAGTAATAACTTCAGATGGGAAATGTAGAACAGAAATTAGGAACAGAATAGGCCAAGCAAAGACTGCATTTCAGAGAATGAGAAACATATTATCCAACACATCTTTATCAATGAATGTTAGAAAACGAGTCCTAAAATGCTATATTGAACCTGTCTTGTTATATGGAAGTGAATCATGGACAATAGGCAGATCTGCTCAAAAATCATTGGAAGCTACAGAAATGTGGCTTATTAGAAGAATATTGCGAATCCACTGGACAGCAAAAATGACTAATGAAGAATGTATGGGAAGAGCTGGAGAGACAAAACAAACCTTGTCAAAAAGATAAGAGAGAGACAATGTACTTTCATAGGACATGCAATGAGAAGAGGAGCATTGAAAATATTATAACAACAGGAAAAACAGAAGGAAGAAGATCAAGAGGAAGACCAAGAGAAATGATACTGGACAGTCTGACGGGATGGTGTGAGAGGAGATCACCAACTGAACTGATGGCCTGCATGAAGGATCGTGTACTCTGGAGAAGCATAATAGCCAACGCCAGTCGGCACGGCACCTGATGATGATGATTTGGTTAACGTAATTTTTTTAGACCTTCATAATTGTCAATGGCCACAATAATTTACTGTACTGTTACAGTTCTAGTTTAGGCTTTTTTTTCTTCCAGGTGAAGGATTAATAATTAGTAATAAAGAATATTAATGAAAATAAACAAATAATAGATGTATGTTTATCATACTTTATCCAGCAAGGTTTTCATGTTTCTATTTTATATGCCAGAGTTATGGTTGTTTGCCAGTTGATTCTTCAACATAATCAAAGATATTTCTTCAGGAGACACGGAAGTTAGTTTAATAGTTGTGAAACATAGGTAGAAACCTGCCGTGATAACCCGTGTACTGACACCTGCTTTTAACATAGACACTGGTAGACACATGTACTGTACACAGGTCTTGTTTCTGTGCATATTTTTTGTTATCCTTTTTGCCTTCTTCTTTTGCATTTTCTTCTCTTCTGTGTAATGTTATGTGCCACAGTTAGGCTGATAATTAATGGTTAATACAGTGTAACATTATACATATATGAAGTCTTTTATCTTAGACTATCATAACTCTTTTCATAACAATTATTCACAAATTTGTTTCTAATTTCTTTTATTTTCTTCATTTTATTTTTGTATAAAGATTTTAAAATCATCATCATCATCATCATCATCATTATCATTATCATCATCATCATCATCATCATCGTCGTCGTCATCATCATCATCATCATCACCATCAGATAAAGCAGTGAAGATGGCTATAGCGACTATTCTCTACAAGGTCTAAAATTAGCAGGTGACAGCATCTTAATACCTTGAGGAAATATATTGCCTGTGTCAGTAACGAACATAGATTCTTTACTACCTGTAGACTGTGTGTGTGCAGGTGAGAAGCATATATTCTTTACTACTTGTAGAGTGTGCAGGTGAGAAACATATATTCTTTACTACGAGTAGACTACGTGTGTGCAGGTGAGAAGCATATATTCTTTACTCGTGTAGACTATGTGTGTGCAGGTGAGAAGCATATATTTTTTATTACTTGTAGATTATGTGTGTGAACAGTGGATAGATCACTCACTACCCGCAGTCTGTGTAGTAAAGAACAATGAGTTGATAATTCACTAAACTCTGCAGCTCACTACACTCTGCAATTAACTACATTCTGCAGCTCACTACTCTCTGCAACTCAATTCACTCTGCAATTAACTACACTAAGCAGCTCACTGCACTATGTAGCTCACTACACTCTGCAGCTCACATAACTCTGCAATTAACTACACTAAGCAGCTCACTACATTCTGCAATTAACTACACTCTGCAGCTCAGTATACTCTGCAATTAACTACACTCTGCAGCTCACTACACTCTACAGTTAAATACACTCTGCAGCTCACTACACTCTGCAGCTCACTACACTCTGCAGCTCACTACACTCGGCAATTATTTACACTCTGCAGCTCACTACAATCTGCAGCTCACTACACTAGACAATTATCTACACTCTGCAGCTCACTACACTCTGCAGCTCACTATAATCTGCAGCTCAATACACTCTGCAATTAACTACACTCTACAGTTCACTACACTGTGCAATTAACTACACTCTGCAGTTCACTACTCTGTGCAATTAACTACACTTTGCAGTTCACTACACTGTGCAATTAACTACACTCTGCAGTTCACTACACTGTGCAATTAACTACACTCTGCAGTTCACTCCACTGTGCAATTAACTGCACTCTGCAGTTCACTACACTGTACAATTAACTACACTCTGCAGTTCACTACACTGTGCAATTAACTAAAAAAAGTAAAGATAGTTCCATAGCAAAATGCCGTAGGGGGTGAAGCGTTAGAGACCTCATTATGCTGGGTCATCAGCGTATGAGGTAGGGTGACCAGTTCCTTTCCTCGCTGACTTTACTTCCCAGATTTTCTCTGGTACCCATTTTACGAGGCTGGGTCGACCTCGGGGCCGTATTGGTCGGAAAAAAAATCCCGCTCAGCTGGGGATTCGAACCCTCGACCATTTGGTTGCTAGACGAGTGCTCTAACCACTACGCTAGCCGGACCCCTGCAATTAACTACACTCTGCAATTAACTACACTGTGCAGTTCACTACACTTTGCAATTAACTACAATCTGCAGATCACTACACTCGTCAATTAACTACACTCTGCAACTCTCTACACTCTGCGATTAACTACATTGTGCATCTCACTACACTCGTCAATTAACTATACTCTGCAGCTCTCTTCACTCTGAAAGTCACTACACTCTGATGCTCATTATACTCTGCAACTCCCTACACTCTGCAACTCCATATACTCTGTAGCTCCCTACACTTCACAGCTCCCTACACTCCTCAGACTGTGTACACTCATTACTCCTCAACTTCCTACATTCCCCAGGCAGTGTGCACTCTTTACTCATAAACTAACTACACTCCCCGGGTTGTGTACAGTCCATACTACTCAACTCCTTACACTTACCAGGCTGTGTACACTTCTTACTCCTCATCACAATACACTCCCCAGAATGTGTACACTCCTCAACTCCCTACACTCCCCATGCTGTGTCCACTCCTTACTCCTCAACTCCCTACAATCCCCAGGCTGTGTACACTCCTTACTTCTCAACTCCCTACATTCACTAGGCTGTGTACACTCCTTACTCCTCCCTACACTCCCCAGACTGTGTACACTCCTTACTCCTCAACTCATTACATTTCCCAGACTGTGTACACTACTTACTCCTCACCTCCCTACATTCCAAAGACTGTGTACACTACTTACTCCTCACCTCCCTACATTCCAAAGACTGTGTACACTACTTACTCCACAACTCCCTACATTCCCCAGAATGTGTACACTCCTTGCTCCTCAACTACCTAAATTCCCCAGACTATGTACACTCCTTACTCCTCAACTCCCTACATTGGTCAGCCTTTTTATTAAAGAACAGTGGATAGATACATCACTGCAAGATGTTTTGTTATTAAGAACAGTGGATAGATAAATCACTACCCGCAGTTTTGTTACTAAAGAACAGTGAATAGATAAATCACTACCCGCAGTTTTGTTATTAAGGAACAGTGAATAGATAAATCACTACCCGCAGTTTTGTTACTAAAGAACAGTGTATAGATAAATCACTACCCGCAGTTTTGTTACTAAAGAACAGTGTATAGATAAATCACTACCCGCAGTTTTGTTACTAAAGAACAGTGTATAGATAAATCACTACCCGCAGTTTTGTTATTAAGGAACAGTGAATAGATAAATCACTACCCGCACTGTGTGGATTAAACAACAGTTAGTAGATAATTCACTATCCGCAGTTTGTGTATTAAAGAACAGAGGGTAAATAACTCACTACCCTCAATATGTGAATTAAAGAAAATTGAATAGATAACTCACTACACGCAGACTGTATAGTAAAGAACAGTGGGTAGATAACTCATTAAACGTTTCTGTGTAGGAAAGATCAGTGAGTAGATAACTCACAACCCCCAGTCTGTGTATTAAAGAACAGCGAGTAGATACCTCACAACCCGCAGTTTGTGTTTTAAAGAACAATGGATAGATAACTCACTACCCCAGTCTGTATATTAAAGAACGGCGAGTAGACAAATTACTACCCGCACTCTGTGTATTAAGGAACAGTGGGTAGATACTTCACTACCCTAAAACAGTGTAGTGAAGAACAAAAGGTATGTAAATCAATACCCGCAATCTGTGTATTAAAGAACAGTGGGTAGATAACTACTACTGGCATTCTGTGTCTTAAAGAATAGTATGGTAGATCACTCACTACTAGCTGCCTGTGTTTTAAAGAAAAGTTGGTAGATAACTCAATAACCCCAATCTGTTTATTAAAGAATTGTTGGTAGATAACTCACTACCCGCAGTCTGTGTATTAAACACCAATGGTTAGAAAACTGACTACCCGCAGTCTGTGTATTAAAGACCAATGGTTAGAAAACTGACTACCCGCAGTCTGTGTATTAAAGACCAATGGTTAGAAAACTGACTACCCGCAGTCTGTGTATTAAAGACCAATGGTTAGAAAACTGACTACCCGCAGTCTGTGTATTAAAGATCAATGGTTAGAAAACTGACTACCCGCAGTCTGTGTATTAAAGAACAATGGTTAGAAAACTGACTACCCGCAGTCTGTGTATTAAAGACCAATGGTTAGAAAACTGACTACCCGCAGTCTGTGTATTAAAGATCAATGTTTAGAAAACTGACTACCCGCAGTCTGTGTATTAAAGACCAATGGTTAGAAAACTGACTACCCGCAGTCTGTGTATTAAAGACCAATGGTTAGAAAACTGACTACCCGCAGTTTTTTTATTAAAGAACAATTGGTAGATAACTCAATATAGAAGGTTTTGTTATTAAAGAAAAGTGGATAGATTAATCACTACACGCATTCTGTGTATTAAAGAACAGTGGATATATCATTCAATACCCGCGGTCTGTGTAGTAAAGAACAGTGTAGATCATTCACTACCCTCAGTCTATGTATTAAAGCACTTTGAGTATATAACACACTACTCGCAGTCTGTGTATTAAAGAACAGTGAGTAGATAACTCACTATCCGCAGTCTGTGTATTAAAGATCATTGAGTAAATAACTCACTACCTGCAGTCTGTGTATTAAAGAACAGTGAGTAGAGAACTCACTACCCGCAGTCTGTGTAGTAAAGAACAGTAGGTAGATAATTCACTTCCGGCATTCTGTGTATAAAAGAACAGTGAGTAGATAACTCACTAACCGCAATCTGTATACTAAAGAACAGCGATTACGCAAATCACTACCCGCATTATGTGTACTAAAGAACAGTGGGTAGGTAACTACCACTTGCAGTCTGTGTATTAAAGAATAGTGTGTAGATAACTCACGAATCGCTGTCTGTGTATTAAAGAATAGTGTGTAGATAACTCACTACTCGCTATCTGTGTATTAAAGAACAATGTTCAGATAACTCACGACCTGCAGTCTGTGTAATAAAGAACAGTGGGTAGATAATTTACTACCAGCAGTCTGTGTATTAGAGAATAATGGGTAGATGACTACCCGCAGTCTTGTTATGAAAGAACAATGGGTAGATAACTCTCTATTTGCAGTTTTGTTAATAAAAAACAGTAGATAAATTACTCACTATCAGCATTCTGTGTATTATAGAACAGTGGATAGATCACTCACTACAAACAGTCTGTGTAGTAAAGAATAGTGAATAGATAATTCACTAACCGCAGTTTGTGTATTAAAGAACAGTGAGTAGATAACTCACTACCCGCAGTCTGTGTATTAAAGAACATTAGATAGAATTTTATGTTACACTAACAGAATGTTGTGAATACAATACAATTCATTTTAGCAGAGTTTATTTATACCAATGTTTAGTGAAAGTTTAGAACATATTTTACTCTGACAAAACTTGTCGCTGGCAGAATGTTTTTTTTTATATATGTTCAGTGATTTAGGGCAGAGTTGTATTGTTAGCGTTTCTCAGAGTTCTATGGTTAGCGTTCCACCGAGTTGTCTGGTTAGCCTCCCCCAGAGTTTTATGGTTAGCGTTCCACAAAGTTGTATGGTTAGGGTTCCATAGATAGTAGAGAATCTACTTTAGATGTGAGAGAAAAACACGTAACAAGATAACTATCTGGGATTGAACCACGGACTCCGACAGGGCGAGACAACACGCTATGCACTTGGCCATATTACGCGATAGTGCACTGGGCTGATCGTCCAGCTGGAGTCCGTAGTTCGAGTCTCAAGTGATTCTCTTCTTATTTGTCTTCTCTCACGTCTAAAGCGTTTGTTTCAATGCTAACCATACAAGACAGCGATAAATCACGGTTCTGTAGCAAGGTTTTGATGTTTCATATCTGAACAACATGTACCTAAAACTAAGACCATCACAGACGGGTTATACTCACATCAGCAGAGTTGATCAGCAAACGTTGAGGTCTTGTGAGAGACATTGATGTTTATACAGTGTATATTGGTTTTCACATTGATGGTACTGAATACATTAACTTGATTATCAAGAATCAATGTCTTCGTTATCTCCGCTGTTGTCAGAAGTAATAAAATCTGTTGTCACAGATGTTGTTTATTGATTTGCAAAGATTCTCGTTTGTACATTTTCGATCTGCATAAAATAACATAGGTTGACGTCCGGGAGAAAAGGGACATGTAACATTTCAGTCAGTGGCGTTATCAGACGGAACAAACCTGTCCTGGTTAAATCAAATATCTGGTCAACATACTAGGAATGAGTGAAGTTAGATGGACAGGTGCAGGGAAGATAAACTCTGATAAATATGCAATAATATATTCAGGAAGTGAGAAACATGAACGAGGAGTAGGAATTATATTTGACGAAAAAACACCAATGACAATTGCAGGATATTTGAACATCTCGGACCGAGTCCTGCTAGCCCAACTGAAAGGACGACCACTAAACATAAATATTATACAAGTGTACGCTCCATCATCTGAAAGTTCTGAATAAGATGTACAGCTATTTTATAATGACATAAAGACAGCCCTGAAACACAAAGTCACATGAAGTTACTGTATTCATGGGAGATTTTAATGCCAAAGTTAGTAAAGGAAGAACTTCAGACATCGTTGGTGACTATGGAATGGGGGAGAGGAATGACAGAGGTAGTAAATTAATTGAATGGGCAAGAATACACAGCATGGTTGTAGGAAACACTTGGTTTAAACAACATCCCCGAAGACTGGCAAAGTGGTGCAGCCCAGACAATAAGACTTAACCAGACAGACTACGTATTAATCAACAAACGATTCTGGAATGCTTTACTGACAACAAAAACCATGCCAGGAGCTGATTGCAATAGTGACCATGACCCACTTTGTGGAAAAATTAGAGAAAAGCTAAAGAAAGCATGCAGAAAAGTGAGAAACATCAAACTGAATACAGATTCCCTTTAAAATGAAGAAGAATTGTGAGAACAATACAGAGTTATTATAATAAATAGATACAATGCAATAGCAAAGATAAACAGTATAGATGAACAATGGGCAATGTTAAGAGATTCTATACACCAAACTGTTAAGGAGATAATACCACCAAAATAAAAGAAGCTCCTAAAAATAAATGGATGATAGACGACATCTTAGGACTGATGGACAAGAAATGAACATTGCAGACAGATAGAGGACTCCCGTAATAAAGACGGCAAAAACATGCACAAACGAATTAGTGAACTCACAGGCAATAGAAGTAAAGACGGATCTATAGTTATGCTTCATAGACTACTGTACAGTATTTGATAAAGTGAGACACACAGAAATTATAAGAACGCTGGAAGACATCAACATAGATGTGAAAGGTCTGAAACTCATCAAAAACATACTGGCAACACTCAGCAGCAATGAAGGTTGAGAAACAAATAGGAGCATCCCAAGACATAAAAGTAGGAGTGAGACAAGGATGTGTTTTATCTCCTGACTTCTTCTCCTTGTACAGCGAAAACGTAATGAGGAATATAGAGAGCTTGCCAGGAATATCAACTGGCGGGTACAACCTTAACAACTTAAGATATGCAGACAACAAAGCCCTGATTGCTAAAAGTGAAGGCGAGCTACAGGCTCTTCTGGACGTTGTAGTTCGTGAAAGTAAAAGTAAAGATCTCAGCCTGAATAAAAAGAAGACTAAAATGATGGTCATCTCAAAGAAAAGAATACCACCGAAATGTAGCATTACCATCGATGGCACAAATCTGAAACAAGTTAATAGATTCAATTACTTAAGAAAGATTATAACAACTGATGGGAAATGTCACAACGATATAAAAAGCAGACGTGCTCAAGCCAAGTCTGCATTCCAGACAATGAGACACATCTTGTACAACAGATCCATATCAATGGAAACAAGATTCTGAGTACTTAAATGTTACATCGAGCCAGTTTTGTTTTATGGATGTGAAGCATAGTCGATGAATAATAGAGTACAGCGAGAAATGGAGGCCATGGAGATGTGGTTTATAAGAAGGATGTTGAAGGTACCACGAACAGTGAAGAAACCCAACGAAGACGTCTTAAGAGAGTCTGGAATTAAAAAGACAAATTATAGCAAAGATCAGAGGCAGACGAGCGAGATTTATGGGACATTTCCTGCGAATAGAATAATTGGAACACACTGTGGCAACTGGAAAAATTGTAGGAAGAAGAGACAGAGGAAGAAAAAGAGAGAAGTTAATGGATGGGCTGTCAGTGTGGCTAGGAAGAAAGTCACCGGCGGATCTCATAATCAAGTTGGATGGGCTGTCAGTGTGGCTAGGAAGAAAGTCACCGGCGGATCTCATAATCAAGTCTAAAGACAGGGAAGTGTGGAGAGAAATGATCGCCTACGCCACGCGGCACGGCACTTGAATTGACAGCAGGAAGACAAAATATACCACAGGATGCCTGAAATCAAAAGAAGCTAAAATGTTAATGGGAAAAGAAGACATTGGGGAGAGAGAATGATACAATATTGACCTAGTTAGGAGAAGTTGAAACAGGTGATTGTGGAAGAGGGGTTGCAGAACGATGCTATGAGGAAGTTTGAAAAGTAAGAAGGGGTGGACTTAGTGTAGAGGTACTATAATGATTGAGGAGAATGTTACGCGTAGCTAAATAGCGATTTTAACCCATGTGGCTCCAGCGTCTCATAATTTTGAATACAGCGGTTCTCAAGCGCTAGGCGGCTTGTGTCATCTGCGTGACATTGTTTAATGGGTGTTACCAGAAAATCAGATTTGGCTCTGCTAGGTCAATATTGTATCACTCTCTCTCCCCTCCCCGGTTCCCCATCCACCACCCCCAGTTACAACCCACCGACCACATGTCACAGGTCTCCGCATTCTACTAAATCCATTTCTGACACACACCGCCGGACAAGTCACACCTTACAATTTACAGCTAATCTCCTCTCTCTATTTCTTCGTCCTGTATGTTTTTGTATGATTAAGTCTCACGCCGAAACGTCACAACTTTGTAATCGTTAAATAATAAAGCTGCTCCTACTTTTTCCTATTTTATACATTATGGTATCACAGCTTTACTGCAGTGCTTCGTGTATATTATATACTTATACACTAATTATTGTGTATTCTAAAGCAGGTGCAGAAATTCAAATACCTTGGAGCAGTAATAACTTCAGATGGGAAATGTAGAACAGAAATTAGGAACAGAATAGGCCAAGCAAAGACTGCATTTCAGAGAATGAGAAACATATTATCCAACACATCCTTATCAATGAATGTTAGAAAACGAGTCCTAAAATGCTATATTGAACCTGTCTTGTTATATGGAAGTGAATCATGGACAATAGGCAGATCTGCTCAAAAATCATTGGAAGCAACAGAAATGTGGCTTATTAGAAGAATATTGCGAATCCCCTGGACAGCAAAAATGACTAATGAAGAATGTATGGGAAGAGCTGGAGAGACAAAAAAAAACCTTGTCAAAAAGATAAGAGAGAGACAATGTACTTTCATAGGACATGCAATGAGAAGAGGAGCATTGAAAATATTATAACAACAGGAAAAACAGAAGGAAGAAGATCAAGAGGAAGACCAAGAGAAATGATACTAGACAGTCTGATGGGATGGTGTGAGAGGAGATCACCAACTGAGCTGATGGCCTGCATGAAGGATCGTGTACTCAGTAGAAGCATAATAGCCAACGCCAGTCGGCACGGCACCTGATGATGATGATTTGGTTAACGTAATTTTTTTAGACCTTCATAATTGTCAATGGCCACAGTAATTTACTGTACTGTCACAGTTCTAGTTTAGGCTTTTTTTTCTTCCAGGTGAAGGATTAATAATTAGTAATAAAGAATATTAATGAAAATAAACAAATAATAGATGTATGTTTATCATACTTTATCCAGCAAGGTTTTCATGTTTCTATTTTATATGCCAGAGTTATGGTTGTTTGCCAGTTGATTCTTCAACATAATCAAAGATATTTCTTCAGGAGACACGGAAGTTAGTTTAATAGTTGTGAAACATAGGTAGAAACCTGCCGTGATAACCCGTGTACTGACACCTGCTTTTAACATAGACACTGGTAGACACATGTACTGTACACAGGTCTTGTTTCTGTGCATATCTTTTTTTATCCTTTTTGCCTTCTTCTTTTGCATTTTCTTCTCTTCTGCGTAATGTTATGTGCCACATTTAGGCTGATAATTAATGGCTAATACAGTGTAACATTATACATATATGAAGTCTTTTATCTTAGACTATCATAACTCTTTTCATAACAATTATTCACAAATTTGTTTCTAATTTCTTTTATTTTCTTCATTTTATTTTTGTATAAAGATTTTAAAATCATCATCATCATCATCAGATAAAGCAGTGAAGATGGCTAAAGCGACTATTTCTCTCTCTACAAGGTCTAAAATTAGCATGTGACATCATCTTAATACCTTGAGTAAATATATTGCCTGTGTCAGTGACTAACATAGATTCTTTACTACCTGTAGACTGTGTGTGTGCAGGTGAGAAACATATATTTTTTACTAGGTGTAGACTATGTGTGTGCAGGTGAGAAACATATATTCTTTACTACGAGTAGACTACTTGTGTTCAGGTGAAAAGCATATATTCTTTACTACGTGTAGACTACGTGTGTGAAGGTGAGAGGCATAGATTCTTTACTACCTGTAGACTATGTGTCCAGGTGAGAATGCAGGAAAATCTCTACCGTAGAGAGCGGAACAACAACACAACTCCTTCAGATCATCAGAGGAAGTACCCCCCTCAGACAAGTGTTTCGGCCCTTTAAACTCCTGACACTCTAAGGGGGGTGGGCCCCTCTGTGTCATGACCCCCAGGGTCTTGTGATTTGTCCCGGGATTGAACCCATGATCTTCCAGTTGCCACTGCACTCCTATGAAGTGCGTCTTTAGCAATTTAGCCACGGAGGACTGGTATTGGTTGCGGCAAATGATTTATTTATGTTCTCAATGCTTGTTTGACATACTCCACAGCCAGCATGAGGCCTTTTCTGCTGTTTATGAAAGGCTTCTCAATGCCCTTGCTCTTGCTTGTCCCTTTATGCCCAGTT